>QGSO01000325.1:1120791-1143630 GCA_011037825.1 Carya cathayensis
TTTTTGAAAAGTGAATGATGATGTCTTTGACATGTGAATCTTTTTAAATTTGAATATGAAGTCTCATATGCCTATAAATAGATCATTTGAGAGCTTCACATTCACAACACCAAGAGCATACAATATTCATTCAAAGCTTTCATTCTCTCTTCTCTAAGCATTGAGCCTTAACCCTTGTTCATTTTGAGAGATATAGTTTGTGCTGTATTGTTCTTATTTCACTCATTGAGGAGTGTTTTCTGATATTCTACCCACTATCAATTCTTGTATCAGTAAAAGGGTGTGTATAACCCTTGTGCGTGTAGAAAGTGTTCTACACAGGGAATAGTTGAATCACCACGTGTGAGGTGATTGCAAGTGTAGAGGGTGTTCTACACGGATCCTTTGTAGCGGTGTTGTTCAAAGGTGTAATAGGTTTCTATCTCCACCTGAAGGAGGTTGAATAGTGAATTCGGGGATCCTCAAGGGGTAGCTTGAGGCGAGGACGTAGGCAGTGGGGCCGAACCTCGTTAACATACTGAGTTTGCTTCTCTTACCCTTACTCTTTATATTTATTGCTATTTTATATTTTGTTTATATTTTATATTGTATATTTGATTTATAATTGTTATTTTCTTAAATACAACTCAATTCACCCCCCCTCTTGTGTTAGTCATCTGGGCAACAATTGGTATCAGAGCTAGAGCTCTATTATAAGATTAACTATCTTTTGAGTTAAGATCTTATGGCTAACATTGCAGCTTCATTTGGTGAAGGTCAATCTAGCAGTCGGCCTCCACTCTTTTGTGGAGACAATTACTCATTCTGGAAAGTTAGAATGAGAATATTCCTTCAGGCTCAAGGTCGAGAAATCTGGAAATGCATTGTAAATGGACCTTATATTCCAACAAAAGTGGTTGATGGAGTAAAGGTCAAAAAGGAAGAAGAAGAGTTTGATCGTGAAGACGATAGACTTTATACTTTGAATTTAACTGCTATGAATTTATTATATAATGCTCTCAATGGTAATGAGTTTAATAGAGTAATGACTTGCGCTACGGCAAAGGAAATTTGGGATAACTTGGAAGTTACTTATGAAGGAACTTCTCAAGTCAAGGAATCAAAAATTTATATTCTTACTCATGAATATGAAATGTTTAAGATGAATGATGATGAATCTATTTCTAGTATGCACACTCGTTTTACTAACATCATAAACAGCTTGACAGCTCTTGGCAAAATTTATTCCAAAGTGGAGATGGTAAGAAAAATTCTCAACTCTCTACCAAAACGTTGGGAATCAAAAGTGACAGCGATTCTTGAAGCTAGAGACTCAAGAAGCTCGAAGTGAATGAACTCATCGGTCACTTATCACCCATGATACAATTGAAAAGAGGAGAAGAAGAAGGAAAGCCAAAGAAGAGCTTGGCACTTAAAGCTATTCCTCATGAAAGTGAAAGTGATGAAGATGAGAAAAATGACGACAAAGATGAAGAAGTTGCGATGATAACAAGAAGAATTCAGAGGTTCTTAAAGAAAAATAAAACTCCTCCGAGGAAATCCTTCAAAAAGTTTTCCAAGAAAGATTCAGGTAAAAATGACACTTTAATTTGTTATAAATGCAATAAGCCTGGTCATATCAACCAGATTGTCCTCTGCTAAAGAAAGATCGAAACAAAGGCAAGAAAGCAATGAAAGCTACATGGGATGATGATTCAAGTAGCTCAGATAGTGAAGCAAGCAATGGAGAATCAGCAAATCTTTGTCTTATGGCTAAAGATGACATTGAGGTAACAAATCTTGATAATATTAATGATCCTTCATATGAAGAATTGCAAAATGTTTTAGAAGAGGTATATGAGGAATTTGAAAAATTGGGTATCAAGTATACTGCTTTGAAAAAGAAAAATTCTTTTTTAACAAACGAAATTGATACTTTAAGAAAAGAAAGTATTGTTTTGAAAGATGAAAATATTGAGTTAAAGAAGAAGAAAACTGATTTAGAAAATATTGTTGAAAACTTTACGAATGGAAAAAGAAATTTTGAAAAACTTCTTGGTAGTCAAAGATGTGTTTTTGACAAGGCAGGCTTGGGATATATGCCAAAACAAAAATACAAACCTTATAAAAATTTCTTTGATAATCCTTCTACATCAAAGTCCAATATTCAAAATTCTTTTCATAATAAATTTGTCAAAAAAGGATACTATTATAATCACTCAAGATCTTCATATATGTCACATGTTATTTGCAATTTTTGTAATAGAAATGGTCATAATTATCATGCTTGTCCTATTAGAAGAAAACATACAATGACTATTAGGGCATATGGGTACCTAAAAATCTTGTTTCTTCTAATACTAATAAATAAAGGACCCAAAGAACTTGGGTACCAAGAAAAATCATTTTAATTGTTTTTATAGGTATGCATGAAGTCCTCTACAAGCAAAAACAAATGGTTTTTAGATAGTGGATGTTCAGACACATGACGGGAGACAAGACTAAGTTCTTTGATCTTAGATCTAAAGAAGAAGGACACGTGACATTTGGAGACAACTCGAAAGGGAAGATCGTGGGAATAGGTAAAATTGGTAATAAATCTTCTCTCATAATTGAAGATGTTCTACTTGTTGAAGGTCTAAAACATAATCTTTTGAGTATAAGTCAATTATGTGATAAAGGATTTACAGTTACTTTCAAAATGGATAAGTGCATTATTTTGAATAATCATGATTGTAATATTTGTTTTACTGCTTTTAGAAGCAACAATGTTTATACAATCGATTTTGAAGAAATTACCTCACAAGATACTATTTGTTTTTCAGCTCAAAATGAAACTAATTGGCTATGGCATAGAAGACTAGGTCATGCCAACATGGAACTTATTTCCAAACTTTCAAAAAATGATCTTGTGAGAGGTTTACCAAAGGCAAATTTTCTTAAAGACAAAATTTGTGATGCATGCCAACTTGGTAAACAAACAAAAACTTCTTTTAAAACCAAGAAACATATTTCCACTACTAGACCACTGCAACTGATACACATGGATCTTTTTGGACCAAATAGAGTTGCAAGTCTAGGAGGAAAATATTATGCTTTTGTTATTGTTGATGATTTCTCTAGATATACTTGGGTCATCTTTCTTGCTCATAAAGATGAGGCACATAATGCTTTTACCAAGTTATGCAAGAGAATTCAAAATGAAAAGGCTATACTATTTCAAGTATCCGAAGTGATAGGGGAAAAGAGTTTGTTAATAAAAATATTGAAACTTTTGTGATGAAAATGGTTTTGTGCATAATTTTTCTGCTCCTCGAAAAATTCTGTTGCACTATCTACTGCTGAGGCAGAATATGTTGCTGCGGGTAGTTGTTGTGCTCAAGTTCTTTACATGAAGCAACAACTTGAAGATTTTAAACTCATGTATAATCACATTCCAATCAAATGTGATAATACAAGTGCTATAAATCTTTCAAAGAACCCAATACAACATTCTAGAACTAAGTATATTGAAATAAGATATCATTTTCTTCGAGATCATGTGCAGAAAGGTGATATAGTACTAGAGTTCACAAACACACATGATCAGTTAGCAGATATATTCACAAAACCTTTACCAGAAGATAGATTATGTATGATTAGAAGAGAAATAGGTATGATGCATATTATGAATATCTCTTAAAAGATAGATCAGAGTTCATAAAAATAGAGAGATTTTTTTTAAAATACTTTTACATAAACTTGAGGTTCTTAGCCTGATATTTGAGACGCTCATTCTCTTCATACAATATCATGCCATCCTTATCCATGGGAACTGGCAAGCAGAATGAAGAATCTAATAGAGATTTCAACTGTTTATTCTTCTACCGAATGATTCCTTCCCTTGTGTGAGACTCTTGAACAATTCGTTGAAGTACAACAATTTTTTCTTTAAGCCTTTCAACCTCATGGTTTTTGGCTTGTACCCGCTGGAAAAAAGCAACAATAGAGGATGAGTAGTGAGTCCCGAGACTCACCAAGTCGTAGATAGCATCGGAGTCTGACTTATTAGCCAAACTATTATTTTCTTGCTGCAACATGGCACCAATGGCAACTGCAGAAAGGACAGGAGGTTGAGGTGCTGAATACCTCATGGATGAATCTAGAGGAATATTAGAAGAATGAGCTATTGATAAAGGGTTAGAATTACATGATTAAGTTGTTTAAATGAGTGATTTATTTTATCAAATAGGGATTGAACACTTAATTATGCATCAAATTCTAATATTGAATGTCAAATTAATTGATGTTAATATTTTATACACATAAAGTTCTATATTTGCCTTTGAAAGAAATACATTTTGAAAACACATGCAGGAGGAAAATGGACACATGCAGCTCACGGCAAACCAGGACATATGCAGAAAACCAGCTGTAGCAAACCAGCACATCAACTCACAACTCACGGCACACATGCAGTCAACAATGCAGAAAAACAGAAATGCAAGAAAGAACTCTCACAGCAGCTTAGCAGCACATGCATAAAGGCACCGAACATGCAGAAAGTGGAATCACATCACACAAGCAGCAGCTCACGGCTGGAACTCAAAGCAACACCTGCAGAAAACTCAGCAAGAAGCTCATGCAGAAACTAACGTGGGCAGCCCTCAATACAGATCAAAAGAAGAAGCACATGCAGAAAAAGAAATGCAGAAACCAGCACTCAGCACGTGCAGAAAGTGAAACTTGCAACTCACAAACACATGCATCAAAAGGAAAGCAACACTCGGGCAGCTCACACAAGCTGCAACTCACGGATGCAGAGGATTGAAAGCTGGTTTTACAGAAACTCACACATGCAGAAAAAAAGAGAAGAAGCACATGCAGAAAATAAAAAATGCCACTCACGAGCACATGCAAGTCTCACGGAACACACTCATACACAATGCAGAAAAGCAGAAAAACATGCAGGAAATGCATCACTCGGCACATGCAGAAAATAAAGCAAACACAGCAGCAGCACACATGCAGCACACACCATCATTCACGGATGCAGAAAATGAAGAAGCAGAAAAATAATGCAGAAAACAGAAAAAGAAGAAGCAGCAGCAGCACATGCAAAATATGAACTCAGCTCACTCATCACACGGGCAACACTTATAAAAACTAGGTGGACGGAAGCAGCAGGGGAGTTCTTTTGGGGAGACACACGGGTTTTACTTTTCTTTGGTAGCAGTTTGTAGTTTTAGATATACTTTGGTTTTTCCTGCAGTTTTACGTAGGGAGTTTAGGCAGTTTGTAGTTTTTCATAGACTTTGCTTTTTTCGTTTGGACCTAATAGACGGCGGCAGCTTTGGTTTTTCTGGTTCTTTTTTGTTCTTTTCGTTTACGCTAGCAGCAGATTTTCATAATTTTTCTTTTGGTTTTACATTCGGCACAACACAGTAGAGCTTTATTTTTCTTTCTTTTTCGTTTGGTAGCAGGCGGCAAGACCTTGGGGGCGGCTGGTTTTAACTTCATTTTTTTTTTTTTTTTGCTTTTACGTTGAAAAGTTTTCGGTTATTAGTTTTCATTTTACGGTGACTTCGTTCAGTTTCATTTTTTTTCTTTTAGATGGATAGAACCTGGAAAAGGGCAGCTGCTTTTCATTTTTATTGCTACTTTTCATTTTCATCATTGAGAGCTTGAGCTTTAGTTTCAGTTTCTTTTTTTTCGTTTTCAGACCTCATTAAGAGAGGCGGCGGGATGAACTTTTTTTTTTTGGCTGCTTCTTTCTTTTCGTTTAGGCATTTATTTTCGTTCAGTTCTGTAGTTTTTTTTTCTTTTCATCTTTAGTTTTTACTCCTTTCGGTTGTAGCGTTGAGCAATTTATTTATTTATTTTTGTTCCGTTTCGTTTAGCTTTTCATTTTCATTATAAGCTCACTTTCGTTATAGACCCAGTGGATTCTCGGCTGGGGTTTAAGTTTTATTTCTTAATTGTTCTCAGATTAGCTTCTTTCGGCTTGTCATATTTATTTTTCTACATTTATTTTTATACAGCAATTTAAAATGTTAAGGTTCATCATTGTTAAACATTTTACTAATTTAGAAATGATAGGATAGATTTTAGGCTTGGGATTCAATGAGTAACCTGTGACTGTTTTGGGGTGGATTTTCTTCAATGTTATGGGATTTCAATGATTAACTTGTTGGATGATATTTCAGTTTACATCTAGAAAGGATTGAAGTTCTTTGTTCTTGGTTTAGATCAGTTGTAGACGTAAAGGCACAATTGATACTTGAGCAAGTAACAAGATTTTGATGGCTTTCTTTCATTATTTTACAATTGTTATATAATCCATCAAGTAGTTTTATTAAACTAAGATTTGTGGTTCATTGCTATATTATTCGATCATGACTTCTAGGAATGGGAGTATGGTTGAGAGAAGATAAAAAAAAAAAAAAAGTAAATCCATCTCCAACTCAGTGGGTGAAAATTGAATCCCAAGTGTTTGTTTTATTGTTTCTTGCAAGTTTAATTCATTTGCTACACACTTTCTCTAAGTCTCTTAGTTTTAGTAATTTTAGAAACATAGATCCACATCCATTTTCATCTTTCATAATCGATACATATTTTACACAAAGAAAATCTCACAAACGCTTTGATAACCCATTGTCCCTGTGAATTCGATCTTTGGACTTACCCTTGTATTACTTTGACAGCTTCTACGCTTGGAAGACAACATTATAAGCTGATCAGCTATTGAGAAAAGAATTGAAAACTTAAAGCGAGAATGTTGAATGAATATAGATGAGTTATAGAGATGAGAATAAGATTTGATACAAATCGGATGAACTTTAAGACTGATTTTATAGAGATAGCATAAAGAACAAGACAAACAATTGTCTCTTCAAATCTTATTTAGTCAAAAGAAATACAAGATATGCTGGATACACATTGTCAAAAGTTTTCTTACTAAGCCAGCGAGATTAACAGTAGATTGTCCCTATTTTTCTGGTAAACGATGAACCTCTGCTGTTATCTGCCGATGTTGACCCTGTATCTGAACCCTTTCTCGTTCCAGCTCCTCTATTCGTGGTTGCAGATCATGAGCATACCAATTTGCAAATTTTTTCAACTCTTTGTTTTCTTGCTTTAGCCTTTTATTCTCTATATCCTTATTATCAAGCTTCTGTCGTAACTCAGATATTTGGATGTTAAGATGATCAATCTCACTCACCCTCGCCATTAACCTCTGAGACATGATCGTAACAGAGGCAGCATATTGACTACTGAGCATTCTTGATTCTGCAATAATCTCAGAATCAGCCCTACTAGAAAAACGGTTCTCTGCTCCTATCATGGTATTGAAGGCCTCAGGAGAGAAGATTGGTGGTTGATGCGTCAAGGGTTCCTGATTCAAGTCTGGAACATTAGTGGAAGAGAATTGTTCAGCCATTCTATCGTTATGGAAAAACAGAACTCAAGTCAAGAAGAGATGTATTTTTTTGGGTATCCGATAGGTGAAAATGATTTTTTTTATAGAAACTCAGAGCCTTCAATCACATCTGTCAACAACATCAAGCGATTGTTTAAATCTACAGCCGCACTAAACTCATAGAGTTAGGCGTCGAGGCTTTGCAGCACTTGTCGGGTCACGGACGGCTCCCTTTTTCAACTATCTACAGTGTCTATTAACGTGCCATTTTCTTCAGTCTATTTACTTGCTGCCGATCCTTTTTAATGATGCTAAAAGAGGGAGAAGTTTTAGACTAGAACATTAACATTTTTTAAATTGCTAAACTTGTTATATATGCTTGGAATTATATTTATACTTTTGCTTGAAAAACTAACGCATATTCTCATGGGGAGCTTAAGTATTAATACAGGTTTCAAGTTCTATCAAGTATTTGTCATCATCAAAAAGGGGGAGATTGTTGAACCTAAGATTTCAAGTTTTGTATAATTATATATCTACACATGGATTTTGATGATAACAAATGATTTCAAAGAATGAAGGAGTCTCAAGCTCAAGTTGTCCATACAATGGAGTCAAGCACATCAAAGAACCAAGCATGAGCAAGAAGGAAACAAGTTCACATTAAAGTCATAGAGGAATATTGTAAATCTCTTAAAATTCAAAATTAGGATTAAGGTTCAAAATTAATATTTTATCATAAAGCATTAAAATACATTTTCCACATGTGCATGAATATTTTTAAAAATTAAATTTGAATATTTTGAAAGATAATTAATTGTCATCTTTCACATGTGCATGCCATGATTAAAGGTTTGAAGTTTGAAAATATTAAAGATGATTGATTGTCATCTTTCACATGTGCATGTTTTATTTGAATAATTTCAAAAGTGATTGATGCTTTTCTTGACTTATGCAAAAGGAATATGTCTTTGTTTGAAAATTTTGAAAAGTAAAATGTGCTCCTTTTGTCATATGCAAAAAGTAAAAGATTAGGTTTGAAATTTTTGAAAAGCAAAGTGTGCTCCTTTTGTCATATGCAAAAAGTAAAAAATTCGGTTTGATTTTTTTGAAAAGCAAAGTGTGCTCCTTTTGTCATATGCAAAAAGTAAAAAGATTAGGTTTGAATTTTTGAAAAGTGAATGATGATTTCTTTGACATGTGAATCTTTTTAAATTTGAATATGAAGTCTCATATGCCTATAAATAGATCATTTGAGAGCTTCACATTCACAACACCAAGAGCATACAATATTCATTCAAAGCTTTCATTCTCTCTTCTCTAATCATTGAGCCTTAACCCTTGTTCATTTTGAGAGATATAGTTTGTGCTGTATTGTTCTTATTTCACTCATTGAGGAGTGTTTTCTGATATTCTACCCACTATCAATTCTTGTATCAGTAAAAGGGTGTGTATAACCCTTGTGCGTGTAGAAAGTGTTCTACACAGGGAATAGTTGAATCACTACGTGTGGGGTGATTGCAAGTGTAGAGGGTGTTCTACACGGATCCTTTGTAGCGGTGTTGTTCAAATGTGTAATAGGTTTCTATCTCCACCTGAAAGAGGTTGAATAGTGAATTCGGGGATTCTCAAGGGGTAGCTTGAGGCGAGGACGTAGACAGTGAGGCCGAACCTCGTTAACATACTGAGTTTGCTTCTCTTACCCTTACTCTTTATATTTATTGCTATTTTATATTTTATTTATATTTTATATTGTATATTTGATTTATAATTGTTATTTTCTTAAATACAACTCAATTCACCCCTCCTCTTGTGTTAGTCATCTGAGCAACAGAGAGGTTCACATTTTCTTCTTGAGTTTTAGCTAAACTGTAGGTTGTTGTCATGGTTGAAGGGTTAAACATTCTCACTGGTAACCTTATATCATCTCTTAATCCACTAAGAAAACAACTCAGATTATAAGTGTTTTAGAGCCCACTTAGTATATTGGACAAAGTCTCGAACCTAGCCTTATAATCTTCCACAATTTTATTTTGTCTCAACCTAGTCAAAGATTCCATTGGGACATTACAGGCATTTGGTCCAAACCTAATCAGTAATGCTTTGACATATATGTCCCAATCGGTCAGCAGCCCAGATTCCTTAAGATCTTGGAACCATATGAGTGCATTCCCCTCCATGTGAAATGATGCTAACCTGATGCAATAATGTGGTAAGGTGTTGTGAAAAGTGAAAAATGTATAAACGCCCAAATTCCTTAAGATGTTGGAACCATATAACTACTTTCTCCTCCATGTGAAATTATGCAATAATGTGGTGTTGTTTAAAGAAAATGATATACCTTTTATAGCCAACTAGTAAGGTCTTCTCCTTAGAAAACAAAAAACTCCAGATGCATGGTTCTGGCTTGGACTTCACCCACATGGGACTTGTTCACATCATCACGTACTTGGACACTAGAGGAGGATTCTCTCAGGCTGTGACTTCGATTCTTTTTTTGCAATTCCAAAGTTAAAGCTGCCAACTATTGCATCTCTAAATTACTAAGGCCAATATTTTGGTCTTCGGATTTTGGCATTGTGAGTCGGCCAATTTTTATGGGCATTTAGCCCATCCTGAAGCTAGTTCAAATGGGTTCCATAGTAGTTGATCTTGCACAGAGACCGATGTCTCTTTAATAAACTCTTAAGCTACGTTTGGATATTGAACTGAATTGAGTTGAGTTGAGTTGAGTTCTCTATAATTATTAGTAAGTTGAATTAGTGAAGTAAATTATGTGAGACCCATCTAAAATGAGTTTAAATGTGTTTGGATGTTAAGATGAGTTTAGTACTATTTATAAAAAATTGAAAAAGGTTGTAGGCCCCACCAATAAAGATGTGTTGAGTTGAAAAATGTTGTAAGTCCTACGTATAAGAAAGTTTTGAATTGAAATGCATTTAATAATTGGAAAGTTGGGTATTTGGATATTAAACTCAACTTAAAATTAAATTAAATTGAATTGAGTTCAACAACCAAACAAGGCCTTAATAGATTGAGATAAAATAATGCAAAAAACTCACTTCGAGAGTGATGACTTCGAAGAAGAAGATGGAAGTAGGAAAATCGAAATTATTTTACTTTCTGGTAGACTTTCTGGTACATACAGCTATCAGACTCTTAACGGATTTGGACCAATAAACCAACAGTAAAAGCAAACAAATCAACAACCACATTCTAGTGTTACGGGCATAAGCCCATTAACAAATAACAACCCAAGGTCCAAATGAAAATAAAAAATATTCTAAATTAGAAAGAAACAAAACAACTGGGCCCATGGGCCTCTCTACATCAATAAAATCCTCTCTCCATTGATACCTTTCGTACTTCCCCCCGAACTCCGGACTTCACATTTCACAGGAGGACTTCATCACTTTCCAGCTCCAACACTTCCAAACCGCAGGTTGTGACATGTAAGGAGCAGCGTTTTTGAGGTTCGATTTTCTCTTCTGCATAAAGATTTTAGTTGTTTTTTTTAAAAAAAAAAAATTTGGGAATGTGATAATATCCTTCTTTTTTTATTTCTTTTTAAGTTTCTCGAAAAAAGAAGACGAGTAGATGAAACCATTATATAAGCATAAACCGGAGAAAAGTTTTAAATTGTACGAAAATATGGCCTGGTGAAAATTAGGCGAAAACAGACGGAGTAGAGGGAGAGAAAAAAGAGAAGCCGTGAGGAAAAAGCTTGTATAGGTAGGAATGACTGGCCTAGATTTTGACCTTGGTTGATGACAAAGGCGTACCTTGGGGAGGCAGGGAGCCGCAGCCTAACCCCAAAGAGGCAAAGATATAAAACAAACAAACAAACAAAAACATTTTGTCAGTCTTTGCATCTGGTTTGGGGTACATGCTTTATTTTCTTTAATTTTAATGACAAATAGTTATTAGTTATTTTGATCAGAAACCAGACTCAAACTTCATATATGTATGACTCGGTATTTAGACTAGAGGGTCACATGTGGAACAGAGTTAGCACATGTACTAGATAGAAGTAGTTGTGTGATTAATAGATTCCACTTTTTGTAATCCCCAAACACTTCTGTAAAGAGAAGAAAGGTGCCCTCACGCGTGTTTAACGTAATCAGCTGAGACGAGAGTGCAAGAAGGTAACTCAGCAATGGCAACCTAAGAAGCTAAGACATGCGCACCATAGGTGGTGCTATATATATGTGAAATCTTGGTTTGGTTGCAACCTAAGATTGGAAATGGTGGAGTAGCAGTATAACCAATCCAAGTCTTTTGGAGCCTGTTGGATAGCATCGATGACCTGCAACGAATCCCCTTCTTCTTAAGGGTGCTGTGGTTTGAAATAATCAGCCAAGATAGGCTGCCAAAACTGCAGCAAGAGCCTCAGCTTTTGGTAGGGTCGATAGTTTCGAAATTTCTTTGTCTAGTCCACGCTGCTAGAAATACTCGTCCATCGTCCCGGCAAATGGACGATATAAGAGAAAAGCTTGCACGGCAGCGGCAATATCATAAGGTTACGGTCACCGAGTTTTGTGGAGTCCGCTTATGGGAGTATAAATATTGATTCTCTCTTTTTCTTTCCATGCTAGTGTGGTACCGTAAACATTTGCTTGGTAAGACATATTACATCCGATTTCAGCCCTAGAAAAATCTCTGTTCCTTGGAAAGATACACTCGTACTCTGAGAGAGAGAGAGAGAGAGTTGCGAATTGTAAACAAGAGGCCGGTACTTCAATCTTAGCAAGAGAGAATAGTAGCCATTTAATAAATGCATTTTTGTCCAAGGATCTCTTTCATAACTAGATAGTCAACTGAGACAGAGTATCTTAGTCTAATGCGTAATTGTTGATCTTGATCTATCTTTGTGAATGTATCATGTTGCAGTGAGCCACTTCACTTGCACTTGATTAACACATCGTTAGAAGCAACATAACTACATATAGATCTCAGTGATCTTTTTTCCGTCCTTAAGCAGCAACATGGAATTTTCATCAACACATTTTTATAGCTCACCTCATTCTGAAAGCAAATCCAAGTATTATGCAAAATGGGCACGAAGAAGAAGAAACTTAGATATATCTTTCATTCATTCGACTCGGATATTTTGAAAACACCTTACTACTGTACATACATAAGGCTTCATTCATGGTCATAGTAAGTAGCTACAGCCTAGAAAAGCTCCAAGTTCAGAAAATACTTTTTGGTTAGACATCAATTGGGACCCCAACAGCTTAAGTACATCACAGTCCGAAGGGACTCCTCAGCCTGTTTGATCTTATTATCCTGACTGGATTTGGCAGCTTTAGCTGCGGCATCTGCATTAAAAGAAGCCGCGGATCTTCTAACCTGCCTGGAAGCAGAAAAACAAGTAGATGTACTACTAGAGCCCTTGAAAGATGTGATTGTGGGGTCACTTTTAGGAGCTTGGTCTCTAATTCCTTGCATCATTTGTGAACTTGATTGCAAGATTTCTTCCCTGCTCATGTAACTCCAGATCATCTCCAACTAACAGACCAATCCAAATGCTATTCTTTTTCTGTGTATGTGAGTGTGCGTTGGAGAGTGAGAGAGTGGTTGAGAGAGAGAGAGAGAGGAGTGGGGGACAGGCTTCAAACTGAGGTTATCCACATATATAGGAAGCTAAACAGGAAAAAAATGGTGGTTTTGCATATATGGTTCCTTCCTGGTTACAGAAAGTCAAGGTGGAAAGTAGCTCCAGTAATGGTTATGGAAAAAAAAAAAAAAAACCCCTTCAAAGATCTTAGTCATCCACTTGGCAAAAATCTACACACCTTCTAGTTTAATTATATGCAGCATTGAGGCCCGCCCCACCCCCAAGCTATCACGCTAGCGGTACCACAGAGAGAAATGCTTAATGACCTTGCTCCAACGTAACCCTACAGCAATGTGCTTTTATTAAATTAGGCCGATGACATTTTATTCAAAAGCATCACTTGTCAAATACACCTTAACCCTTGGTGTGGTGTGGTGTCTACATGGGACTTTTTATTTGTTAAGGGGATAGATTCGGTCCCAAAAAGATGAGAATTAACTAACATAACATGTTGCTTTCTTTCCTTTCAATCTTTAACCAGGGACTCTCTTTCCATTTCTTGCTTTGACTGGTCTAAAATTGTCTATTTATCTCCCTCTCCATTATTAATTTCTTGTTGCTTTGCAGTAAAATACCATTTCTTAAAAGATTTTTTCCAGATTAACAAGGACGGGAGCATGTTACTTCCATTAACATTGGAGCAGAAAGCATCACTCCACGTGAATCCATAGATAGCATGTACACGTTTTAGACTTTAGTCAGTTGGATAAGATTGACACATAGCCATTATTGCAAGTTGCAAACCTTTGTCTCTTCTTTTCCTTTACTCATTCTTTTTTCTTGAATTTGTTTTCTTCATGCACTGATCTGTATCTCAATGCAAGCTAGACTGTCTTGTCACCATAAGCTTTTGGGCCGAAGGATGCTGGGCCTATGTCCGGACACCACCAATGCTCAGGTCAGTGGCCCAGGCCCAAAGAAGGATAAAACAATTGTCAAAGAATAGTCCCAACCAAGAAAGTTTTGACCAGTACTCAGGGCTCTATGGACCATACCTCAGACAATGGACAGACGTAAAAACAATGACCAAGAAGACATACGACAACAAATTCATTCAATGATACACGCAACAGCAACAACGACAAACGACAACATATTCAAGGATACACGCAACAAATTCAATGACAAACATCAGTAGTCACTACCATAACATTAGATCAAGTGCGGTCGATTGCACGGTATTCCACATGTGATTTTTATAATAAATATCTATACTTCGCCCCTCTGAATTATCGAGAGTTTTAACTTTTATCCGTTGCATCTCAAATTATTTAAAAACAAAAAAAAGGATATTTTGCATTCTAATTAAATTATAGTTATTGAGATAAAAGAAAAATAGGTGATATGACATGATACATGGAGAATAGAGATGAAACTACCATCCATACAGGGTTATAAGGTACAACCATATACTCTTATAATAAATGGACATGATTACCAATAACACCATGATAAATTCTTCGGTAGTTGACTTATTGTTAATTTGGACATTTAGAATATCTCATATATATATATATATATAGTAGAAAAATTATTTGTGAATAATAGTGAAATTGTTTGAATTAATATGTTTTATTGGGTTTTAGAAAATTAGAGAAAAAAAAAGTTGAAAAAAATATTATAAAGCTAAAAAAATTCCTTGAATATAATTTTATTTGAAATTTGAAAAAGTTGTATTATTTTTTATATTTTGTTTAGAAATTTTGAAAAGTCGTATTTCGTTTGTATTTGAATAATGATTAGATGAAAATTTTGAATATCTGAAATTAAAAAATATTTTATATTTGAATAATATTTGAAAAGAAAATATTTAAGATTATCTTGTAACACAAATAAAACCTCTAGACATCATAGACTCTTCATTTTGTCCACCTTTTAGGTCTTTCCCAAAGTCTCTTTATGACTCTCCCTATAAGCTGGGGTTATGATGCAGTTAACTGAATCACCATTTTGCATTGTTTGTAGGAGAGCCTTCCTGGAACCCCGAAGGCACCCATTATGAGGAAAAACTTTTGGGCTATACTTGGATGTTAAGATGAGTTTAATTAAGTTGTAAATAATAATATTTTATGAATTTCGTTCATATGAGTTTAACTTTTTAAGTTAAAAATGTGTGAATTAGATTGAGATAAGTGTAACTTTTCATTAGAAATTAAAAAATTAATTGGTCCTATCAATGATTGGTTAGAGATATTAGACGTTAGGGTTGTGCATGTGACCCAAATTTCTAGTGGACCCAATTAAAATGGTCTGACACAACTTAAATTTTATTGAGTTGTATCTGATCGGGTCTCTAACTCGACTTAGTTAACGGGTTTGTATTTTACATTCAACCCGTCCAACTATCTTGAGTATAAAAGCATAGTTATATTACAATTTTCCAACCTTAGCCTCCCAATGTTTACTTGCAAGGAACCTAAAAAGACTAGGCCTTTGGTTAAAATGTGCGGGATTAAAGATGCTGCAATGGCTGTAGATGCTTCAAGCCTAGTGTTGATTTTATTGGGATGATTATATGGCCCAATTCAAAACGTTTTGTTTCACTCTGGGAAGCCAAGGAAATTTCAAAAGTTGCAAGGGAGTATGGGGCAAAGCCTATTGTAGTATTTGTGGATGATGATGCAAACACGATATTAGGAGATTCTGATGCATCGAACCTTGAATTTGTATATGATCTCGGTGCAAATGTAGATGAAACCCTTCTAAACTAAATTTATGATCAAGAATGCTCTCTAGTTGATTGGATTCTTGTGGATAGTGCAGAGCGACTCGGAGGGGTCGAGGTTGGACACGACGGTCTCGTATTGAATGGAGTATTTGCTCCGGTTGGACATGATGACTGTGCCCTTTAATTTGAGCTATGTTTGTTTCTTTCTTTCCTTGAAACCATAGGAAAATGTTTTAGGGGGTAGCAGAGGAATCTTTCAGGGCCATGAAGGTTGGTCAAGCTGTGTTTTTTTGGCTAGTTTCAAGGTTGTAAACGGGTGAGATCAGTCGGAATATTTGATTACAGATTCAAAATCAACTATAAGGAAAAAGAAATAGAGAGAGAGAGAGAGAGAGAGAGACGAAAGCAGCTACAGGGGTGAGCAAATCTATCAGATTCTGGTTCTTGGGAATGTGTTTGTGTTGGTCATTTTTATTTTATATTAAAAAGAAAAATGAGATAAGAGGAATAAAAAGCAGTGCAAAAGTAGTCGGGAACAAATTTTGTGTGACCCGATCCAAAAATTACGGGTTGGATCAGGTCAGCTTAGCGTATTTTTATGCAAAATTCAGGTTAGATCGTGTCTGAACTCAATTTAGTTTAATCAGGTTGGAGGCCTATTAGACATATAACCTGTAACAGCCCGCTAAAATTATCAGTTTTGGATTCTTTCCCGACAGCAATCACATCTCTCTCGTCTTTACCCTCATCTGGAATCACGCGTATAGATTATCTTTTCCGTAAATCACGTAATTTGTTCTTCACCGACAGCTGTAAAATCATGAACAGTTTTATCCTAAGCGTTGTACCTCGATGGCGTTTTCCCGGATCTTATCCATCGAATTTCAAAGTATTAGATAAGCTTGTTTTTAAAGTAGCACAATTATAATAATTTAATGAGCTCTGAAAATATTATAATTGTGGATAATTACTTAGATTAAATATTTTAGTTGTTTTAAGATATTAAGATGTTTAATTTTACGTTGAAAACTCTTATTTAAATTAATTGGTTTTATCATCTTCGATTAATTAACGGTACTTTATCATTTTATATAATGATGAGGAAATATTATTTTATAAATTTTAGTTTATAAAATAATATTCTACCTTAATTCATCGTGGTGTTTTATTTAAAGTGTTTTATTTAAAATAAAATATTTACGCATTTTTAATCAGTGTTTTAATTCACCGTTGAATTATTTGAGGATCCCAAAACGTAGGATTGAAGTTTATTACCTAGGCTCCTACCCTTTTTCCTTCATTTTTCCTTTTTTTTTTTTTTTCCTTCTCTTTCCTCTCCTTCTCTCCATGGTCGACTTACACCCTTCCACCATAGCTGATCGGTTCTAGCTTCCTACCGGCGCCACCTCCGGCCGCCGTGCCTCACCTCCACCTCCGGCATGTCCCTCCCTCACCGGCGAACACATCTGCACCGGAGGTGTGCAACGCCGGCCACCAATTCTCTCTCTCTTCCCGTGCTCTTCCTTCTTGTCTCATTACCGTCGCCGCCCCTTTGACCGCCCGTTTCTCCGCCGTCCGGTGGAGGTGTCGTACACCACCCCCGCCATTCTCTTCCCCTTTCACCATAGTTCATACACACCAATTTTCAGAGCCATCGGACCAGCCGTTAGTCGCCGAGAGCCCCCGGAAGTTGCTGCCCCTGCCCTGTTTTCTCCCCTGTTGCCGATTTCTTTCTCCGCCCAGAACCGCCGCTCGCCGGCGGCGTGGACTACACCACCCACCCAGATTTCTTCCCCTCTCACCGGTGAACATCCCCTCCAAGTTTCACCTCCATCCGAGCCACGGTTAGCCGCCACTCTCGCCTCCAAACAAATGGGTTTTTAAGGCTTTTCACCATTTTGGACCACCATACACGGCCAAATCAGCCACCAAGCACCACCATTGGATTCACCACATCAAGGGCTTCCTCCCCATGTCTTTCTTTTTCCCAAACTCTCACTTTTTCTCATATGGGTTTCTCAAAACACCCGTTCGGTTGCACCACCGTGCGCCGCCGTACACGGCCACCCGTGGTGTTTCACCACCACCATCTTGTTCCTCTCATCCTCATGAACCTCTCCAAGAAATTTCATGGCCAACGGAGCTTCGTAGAGCTCACACTCTCCCGCACTCTCCAAGGCCAAAAATGGTTTCAAACGGCCGATCTGCCGCCGTTAGCCACCGTCCGACCACCACCTCGCCACCACAGCTCCACCACATGTTCCTCTACCTTTCCCTAGCTTTCCATGAAGTTCTATGGCTTTTCGCTACCTCGCGTCTCCTCCGCTCACCGTTCGGAGTTACTGTTCACGGCGTGATGCCGCCGTGCTCCCCACCTTTGACCATCACAAGGCGACCGTGAGTCTTCCAAGACCACGCCTAGCCTTTCTCAAGCCCAAACTACCACTTTATGTGGTGGACAGACACCGTACCGCCACGTATGCTCCTCCGACGCATGTTCGTGACGAGCAGCGAGCGACGCACGGGTTATCCCGTCGATGGTATAACCCTCTATCTTTAGTTATTTATGTTTAACATAGTTGATTTGGTTGGTTGTAGACTGTGTAGTTAGTGTTTGTGGAGTTCGCTGCGTAGTTGTGAAACGAAGTGTGGTTGTGAAGTGTTAGGCTTGATTTTGTAGTTTTGTGGACTGTGCTGTGAAGTATAGGCGTGAGATGGATGCCGTAGATGTGATACGGCGGGTTGTGTGAAGAGAATACGCGTGTAGCGTATTCTGTGTAATGCAGCGACGCGCCGCGCGACGTGCGCTGTAGTGATGTGGGTCGTAGAAGGAAGGGAGTACGCATGTAGTGTACTCCGTGTGGTATGGCGATGCATCGTGTGATGTGCATCGTGTTGATGAGTGTTGTAGCGAAGGAAGTACGCGTAGCGCGTACTCCGTGTCGCGTAGCGATGCACCGTGAGACGTGTATCGCAGTGATGGGTTTTGTAGTGTGAATGGAAGAGAGTTCACGTGAGTGTACTCTGTACTAGGTCGTGATACACCGGATGGCGTGTCACGAAGGGTTGGATGGCGTAGCAGAGAAGTGTGGAGCGTATGGTGTAGTGTTGGGAAACTGTATGACAGTGTCCCGAAGCAGTGATGATATGGATTATAGTCCGGGGTGACTGGTGTCATCTTGTGGTTGACTATGGCTAAGAGTATATGGATTGAGAAATGAGTTGTTTGTTTGGTTGTTATTGATAATTTTAATGAACTTGTTTTAGTGCAAAGGCTTTCTGAAGTCAATTTATCTCTTCCGAGTATAGTGAAACCTCAAGTTGGCCGTGGTGTTGCAAGTGCTTACAATATGGCAATTGAGTTCAGAAGTGAAAATCTTAAGGACTTGAGTGTTCCTCTTCCAGCTGTTGTGCAGTTCCTCGTGTTTCGCGCTCTATTCTCATAGAACGCGACGATCGAGGTAAGTTAGCCTCTAACTTACTATCAGTTTATTGTGTATGTGTGATGGGTAAGGGAACTACAATTTATGTATGTATGTTATCGTATATGCCATGTCATGCTATGTCATTACATGTTTATCTGTTAAGTATGATTTAATCTCTCATGAATATTTATCTGTTACACAATCTTTTCTGTCATACAATGTTGTATGTTATAAGTATGTCATGTTAAGTATGCCATATGATACATGTATGCCATTAAATGTTTATGATTAAATCATATTGTGCCATTTACAAGCATACGCCATGTTAGAAAAGTATATGATATTAAATAATATCTCATGCATTAAGAAAGATAAGACATGTTATGTTACGTATAATACGTGGGGCCACAACAACTGTGGAGTACGTATTATATTTTATGTTACGTATAATGACGTGGGGCCACAACAACTGTGGAGTACGTATTATATTTTATGTTACTTATAATGCGTGGGGCCACAACAACTGTGGAGTACGTATTATATTTTATGTTACTTATAATGCGTGGGGCCACAACAACTGTGGAGTACGTATTATATTTTATGTTACTTATAATGCGTGGGGCCACAACAACTGTGGAGTACGTATTATATTTTATGTTACTTATAATGCGTGGGGCCACAACAACTGTGGAGTACGTATTATATTTATGTTACTTATAATGCGTGGGGCCACAACAACTGTGGAGTACGTATTATATTTTATGTTACATGAAGTATGGGGCCACAACAACTGTGGAGCATACACTACATGAGACACAGCAATTGTGACATGTAGAATACGTGGGGCCACAACAACTGTGGAGTACGTATTATATTTTATGTTATGTGTATTCATGGGGCCACAACAACTGTGGAGCATGAAGTATGGGGCCACAACAACTGTGGAGCATACACTACATGAGACACAGCAATTGTGACATGTAGAATACGTGGGGCCACAACAACTGTGGAGTACGTATTATGTTTTATGTTACTTGAATACGTGGGGCCACAACAACTGTGGAGTACGTATTAACGCACGTTATTAATCAAGACAATTGAATAAGATTCCAAGTTTATGTTAAGTCCAGTTTCAGATCAAATACATGATAAGTCAAGTTTTAGATCAAGTCCATGTTATGTTATACTCACGTACATGTTATGTTCAAGTTTATGTTATTTTCAAGTTCTTATTTATGTTATGCAGGTTTACGTTCATGCTATATTTCAAGTCCATGTTATGTTTCACGTTCATGTTATGTTGTTTGTTCATGTTATGTTTTAAGCTTAAGTTCATGCCATGTTAAGTCAAGTTCAGTTCACGCTTAAGTTCTGGTTAAGTCATGCTATATGTCAAGTTATACTATGTTTATGTATGACTATAATTATGCATTTATGCTTTTACTGCCATGCATGCATTTTTAACCTGTGTGTGAGTTTTATGTTAACTTACTGAGATTTGTAATCAAATCTCACTGTGGTAGTCCCAACTACCATTCCCCCCGAATGGTAGATCTTGTTACAGGACCCAAAGGAGAATTGGAATCTGACCAACTGAATACGGTCGACTAGGCCACGGTGCGATGTTGATGATGGTATAGTATTTAACTTAGGTTAATACTTGTACTTTTGGAGTTGTATCTCAAGTATTCTTTTGATCACAACCATTTTGGACTAGTGTGATGATCACGGCTTTTTAGTATGCCTTTATGTATGAATTATGTTTCAAGTATTTGGGATATATTTAGTTTGGTGCATAGTATTGCTAAAGAAAAAGATTATCCGCTGCGAATATTGCATAATGCTAGATGCATGTTAGGAACATTGCATCTTATATGTCATGAACGGGGGCAGGTAACCTTGTGTTGCATGTCTCGACGCTTCAAATGTCCGTTCAATCCCAAGCGGAATTTGGGGGCGTCACAGGGTGGTATCAGAGCAATACGTCTCTGGGTTGTAAATCCACATGTCCTTAGGAAATGCACCAAATACTAGGCTTGAAATTTTAGTCTTCATTAGGCTTGAATTTCTTCGAGATCATGTGCAGAAAAGCGATATAGTGTTAGAGTTCACAAACACACATGATCAGTTAGCAGTTATATTCACAAAACCTTTACCAGAAGATAGATTACGTATGATTAGAAGAGAAATAGGTATGAAGCATGTTACGAATATCTCTTAAAGGATAAACCAGAGTTCATAAATATAGAGAGATATTATTTTAAAAATGCTTCTACATAAACTTGAGGTTCTTAGCCTCATGTTGGAGACGCTCATTCTCTTCATACAATATCATATCATCCCTATTCATGGGAACTGGCAAACGGAATGAAGAATCCAGTAGAGTTTTCAGCTGTTTATTCTGCTGCCGAAGGATTCCTTCCCTGGTGTGAGACTCTTGAACAATTCGTTGTAGTACAGCAATTTGTTCTTTAAGCCTTTCAACCTCATTGTTTTTGGCTTGTACCCGCTGGGAAAAAGCCACAATAGAGGATGAGTAGCGAGTCCCAAGACTCACCAAGTCATAGATAGCATCGGAGTCTGACTTATTAGCCATACTAGTATTTTCTTGCTGCATCATGGCACCAATGGCAGCTGCAGAAAGGACAGGAGGTTGAGGTGCTGAATACCTCATGGATGGATCTAGGGAAATGTTAGAAGATTGAGCCATTGAGAAAAGAACTGAAAACTTAAAGCGAGAATGTTGAAGGAATGCAGATGAGTTATGGAGATGAGAATAAGTTGTGATGCAAATTGGATTAAGTTAAGACTGATTTTATAGAGATTGCAGAAAGAAGAAGACAAACTATTATCTCTTCAAATCTTATTTAGTCAAAAGAAATACAAGATATGCTGGACACGCTTTGTCAAAAGTTTCTTACTAAGCCAGCTAGATTAACAGTAGTTTGTCCCTATTTCTCTAGAAAACGATGAACCTCTGCTGTTATCTGCCGATGTTGACCCTGTATCTGAATCATTTCTCGTTCCAGCTGTAACAGCCTGCTAAAATTATCAGTTTTGGATTCTTTCCCGACAGCAATCACATCTCTCTCGTCTTAACCCTCTATCTTTAGTTATTTATGTTTAACATAGTTGATTTGGTTGGCTGTAAACTGTGTAGTTAGTGTTTGTGGAGTTCGCTGCGTAGTTGTGAAACGAAGTGTGGTTGTGAAGTGTTAGGCTTGATTTTGTAGTTTTGTGGACTGTGCTGTGAAGTATAGGCGTGAGATGGATGCCGTAGATGTGATACGGCGGGTTGTGTGAAGAGAATACGCGTGTAGCGTATTCTGTGTAATGCAGCGACGCGCCGCGCGACGTGCGCTGTAGTGATGTGGGTCGTAGAAGGAAGGGAGTACGCATGTAGTGTACTCCGTGTGGTATGGCGATGCATCGTGTGATGTGCATCGTGTTGATGAGTGTTGTAGCGAAGGAAGTACGCGTAGCGCGTACTCCGTGTCGCGTAGCGATGCACCGTGAGACGTGTATCGCAGTGATGAGTTTTGTAGTGTGAATGGAAGAGAGTTCACGTGAGTGTACTCTGTACTAAGTCGTGATACACCAGATGGCGTGTCACGAAGGGTTGGATGGCGTAGCAGAGAAGTGTGGAGCGTATGGTGTAGTGTTGGGAAACTGTATGACAGTGTCCCTGTAACAGCCCTCTAGAAATTCAATGGTGAAATTTCTATAGACTTTAGAAATCTCGTGAAAA